>BPLR01010704.1:0-20727 GCA_021605095.1 Caerostris extrusa
ATTTAAACGAGTCGAAATGATCATCGAGGACGATGCACGCAGTGGACGCCCCAAAGAATCTGTTACCGACGAAAACATCAAAAAAAGTCCACAAAATAATTTCTGATAACCGTAAAAGTGAAGTTGATTGAGACAGCTGAGACCCTAAAGATATCAAAGTAACGTGTTGACATATTGTGAATGAATACTTGGATATGCGAAAGCTCTGTTCAAAGTGAGTGCCGTGCGAGCTCACAATCGACCAAAAACAACAACGAATTGATGATTCTAAGCAGTGCTTGGAGCTGTTCAATCGTAATAAAGAAGAATCCCCACCATCGTCCCCCACCCCCAATCTGAAGAATCCCCACCAGACAAACTCAGCTATAAATTGGAGTAAGAAAACCTTTAATAACATTATAAAACTGTTCTAGTTTTGATTAAAGTTTTGCATTTAAATGCGAGATGTCAAAATATAGAGCCGAATAGTCAAAATATGAAGGCTACTTTTTAATTTCAAAGAAGCGAAAAGTAACTTCAAGTATCCTGTGCAATTTTAACATAAAAAATATATACAAAAACTTTTCGCATCAAAATTATTCAGAATTCGAAAAATTTGCTTTTCTTTCTTTAAAAGTAGGAAAGAAACCTTTGACCGTAAATTTACTAATTTATACCTGAAGAAAATTCATTTTTTTTTTATATTCATATACATTCTTTGATTCATTATACTACGCGTTTTAAATTTTTCATTTTTTCTCTAAAAATTTGAAAACTCGCTTTATCCTCTGGCAAACAAAGGAAAAGAATTTACTACAAAAAGTAATTAGAGATGTTTTTTCGAGACGTGAACAATAAGGAAGGATTACAATGGATTAAGAAAAAAATAGAAGACGAAGGCGAGAATTTCGCTTTTGAAGAGTGTGCCTGCAATTAAAAGTCCGGAGTTTAAAAAAATTACAAATTAGCGTTGTTTTTTATCTAAAATGACTTCGGTCTTCTAAAAAAATAAATAAGTATTTCCAGAAAATGCGGAACGAATATTATTTTTAGAATTACATGAAATGAATTCTTTTTTGGTGGCGAAAAATTGTGGACTTAAAAAAAAAACGGTAACAAAGAATTGGATTCTGAATTAGTCTACAGGTATTCTGGTTTATTTTCTTCATACACTTTTTGAAGAAGAAAACTACTTATCTCTCAAAGGTACAGATTAACGAATATCCACTTTCAAACGGCCTCATCAGACTTCAACTAAAGATCCGATTTCTTAATGGTCATTCAGAAACTTTTGACTTTCTCAAAAGAAAACAAAGTACATATAGAAGAGGACACATTATCTTTAGTTGCTATAGAAAAGTTACCTTTTCCATTCAACTTTTTTTGGCAAAAAGAGGATCTCTTCAAAGACTTTTTACTTGGATATCTTGAAAAGATTAAAGGAAAGATTTTAATAGAATTACTTTTTAAAGCCAATTTTAAGCCTCAGAAAGATAAGACTGGTCTTTCTATAAGAATTAGGTTATTGACCATTGGGTGTTAAAATTAAGAATAATGATTCCACATCAATAATTGATAAGTTTATGTGCCCTGTGAAATGTGAAGTATTTTTTAAATGATTTTTAAAAATATGTGATTTCATTGTTTTAACGTGAAGAAATTAAATGAACAAATTTATTGTAAAAAAAAAAAAAAAAAAAAGGAATTGATGTTTCACAAAATCTTTTGAAAATATAAATGTTATATTTGGGTAAGCTAGAAAAACTGATTTAAAAGCAATTTATAAATTGACAAAATTCTTAATTATTTTTTTTCATATATATTGCCTTGAAAATATGTTTATTCATAATAATAAAAATCAATTTATTAATTTTAAAGAAAGCCAACTCAAAATAACAATTAGGATAAAACATTTTAAAATAAAATTTATGAATTAAAGAACTATAATTAACTTACATCAGTTACATGAAACCTAAAAAGAAAATTTAATACTTTTTTGATTTAGAAAATCTAAAATGGTAAAAAGAGTTAAATAATCGAAGATTGCAATCCTTTACTTAGTGGATATTGAATGATAGGCTTTTTTATTTATTATTTTCCTCTTTTATTTTTTGCGGTAGAAATTATTGTCAACTACATTTTTTTTTTTTATCACTATGACGACCATAATTCAAATATTTCTATAATTATACATAGTATTATAAGTACATGTACTGTATTATATAATTATACTTATCCTTTCAATAGTTTTTTTTTTCACTTTGAACTTTTTCTGGCCAAAACATTTTCCAATAGACATTCAACTTCAACATTATTCATTTTTTGACAAATGAAACTCAGGTACTAATTGCAAAAATATTATTACCTCTCCTCCCATCTCCTTATTTCCATAGATTTGATTTTATTTATAATCCATTGGAATGATTTTCTAACCCTATTTACCAAATCTATAATTTCTTGATACAGAAATTCCTCCAAATGTATCCCGCTATAATTGAGTTTCTTGAAATTCTCAAAAACTTTTATAGGAGTAATTTGTTACATTTTTTTAAATTCTAGAATTGTGTTGTAGGAATATTGTGTTATTGGAAGATTTTTCTATTAGGTTGGTGCATAATTATCAGGCATTTCTTTGACGTGCTATATTTTAATAAAAATTTACAATATTTTATAAATTTATGATGGAAAATATCCTTCTAGTTTTAGATTATAAAAATGCTTGTCGATAATCATACTCATATTCATTTTTGGGTTGGGCTCCACCAATAACAAATCCCGTTTAAGATGATTCCCCAATGGAGGATTCAGCTTCTGTCCCATCAAACACACCACATTGCCTTCTTGAGTGCTTGTCCTGCGTTATTCCTTTTGGGGAAAATCTTGGAGAAAAGCAGACCTTCGTTCTTTTGAGGCGTTTTGAAGAGAACTCAGGATTCAACTTCAGGGACAAGATCCTTTAGAAACGGACTGCGTTCGTTTCGTTGAAGTAAATCGGTGAAAATTCGGACCATTCGGCTTTATTGTAGACGCTGAGTTCGTGGGGATCCATCCAGCCTATTTCCATACCTTTTCAAACTTTTGAGATGCCGAAAGCTGGTTGAATGGTCATATTGAAGTTGTCGGCCAGCATTCAAGCTGTCATGCTTTCGTTCCTTTCCACTGCTGTCAAAAGTGCCTGGTCGTCGAAGTCCGATGGTCGATCTCTTCCTGCCTTATCTTCCAAACTAGTGACGCCAGATTTGAAACATTCCCTGCTGATTGTCCCCCTCACCGAAAAGGTTGTTGAGATCGCGAAATGACTGCACTGCTTTTCATCCTTTCTCAAATGGTACAGCGTAATATGACGAATATGAGTATGATTATCAACACGCATTTTTATAACCTAAAAGTAAAAGGATAATTTCATTCATAAATTTATAAAATATTGTAAATTTTTATTAAAATATAGCACGTGAATGAAACGCCAGATAATTGTGTATCAACCCTATATATTCTCGAATGTTGAAATCGTATTATAGGAATGCCTTGTTATACGGAGGTTACCTGTAAATTACAACACTTGATTTGAAAGACCCGCATATAAGTGCTTTTACACAAGAAAAGACAAATTTTATTATAAAAATTCTTTATGAATGTTCAGCATTAAACTTTGTTATAAACATCCCTTTTACTGTGAGATTTTTAAAAATATGTCGTCGATTTACTGATTTGGAGTGAGAAATTGAAATTTGGTTAACGCATTTTAAAATCCTGCTTTAGAAAGATATTTTTTTAAAAGAATTTCAGTATGATGAGTGCCTAATTTAGAAGTATATATACGTGACAAGAAAATATGTAATTAAATAAAAATTACAAAAAGTACTAGTACTATAAAATGCAGCAATTTTTAATGGGTTAAATGCAATTTTCAATGGTCCAAAAAATTTATACAGTTAAATTTTATATAAATATCTAGAGATCTAAATATTTTTATTAAAATTATTTATATTAAGTATTTTATTAAATAATTTATACAAATATTTTTATATAAATATTTTATAAATTTTATTTAAATATTTATAAAATTAAATTTTGGTGATGCAGATAATAAAAAAAAATAATAGTATAACTTAATTATTTTGTATTTTTAAATGAAGAAAACCGTTTAAAAGGGATTAAATTAATCTTTGTGATTAATTTGAATCTTAAATAACTAATTAAATTTGAATGTGTAAATTTGTATACAATCAGTTCAAATTATTTCATTAGTTAAACAATGACTGTAAATATTTTAAACTCCATTTTTCAAAACAAATAATACATATTGAAGTAAAAAGAAAATTCCCGCAGTTGTGAAATGTCTTTTATGAGTATAATAAAATAAAAAAAAAAGCTTAGAAAATTATTGTTATGAAATATTTTGAAATAAATTTAAATTTCTTTAAAATTAAAATTTACTTCATGTTTATATTTAACGAGTGATTATAGAGTAGTGAAATCGAGTTAAGGAAAGATATTCTGTGGATTATTTATTCTCTTTTTAAATAAAAATTTCCTAATATGTTTTCAAAATTTTAATGCAAACAAAATATTTTCAAGCAATTAATCAATGCGTTATTAGAATTTAAGTTTTTACAATTTGTGATACATTTTTCTTTACTTAAGTTCAAAATTATACATTTTTAAAATGGTATATTGTAGTGCGCAGGTTAGGCAAGTAGATTGTAACTGGTTGTGGCTAGGTTGAGATACTTGAGGCACAGGCTGGAGAACTCACAGTTTATTTACACAGGCACAAACACCATACACATACAGTTAAACATATACAATATTTATCATATTTAAAAACATATAATTATAGACTACACATATACAATTAAAAACATACAATATTTAGCACATTTAAAGACATATAATTGTAGATTTGTGGAAGGATTCCACTTCTAAGTAGAAAATCCGATACACGGTGTACGAAATATACTTCCTCTCCGGGTGAGAGTCTGTAGGTCAACTGACCATTTCTCTTGAATGCCACAGGGTCAGTACATATGCAGTGCAGTGCTCTTACTAATGCATATTAGGAGGCATGGTTATAATACTGAAATAACCATTGGAAATATTATATATAATTAATTTAAAGACATAATAAGAATTTTAAAACTGATTTTTATTAATGTAACATTTAAACATATCTTGACAATTTTCCTTACAAATATTCTACAAACGACTCGTACATATCAACAAAATTTGAGAATTCAATTTAAATTGTTTTGAAAACTCAAATATAAGACAATATTCAAACAAAAGAGTTAAAAAATAATAATTATTAAGCTTAATATTATTTAGAATAAGTAAAAAAAAAAAACTGTGAAAAAATACTGAAGAATATTAATAGTTAACATACCAATATAAAAATGCTAACAAAAATCTTTCAATTATAAGTAATTTAAAAGTTATTAGAAGACAGCAACAGACTTTTATTGCTCAGGAAATAAATCTACAAATTTTTGTATGGAATTTAGAATTTAATCTCTCTACTGTTGTAGAAATTGAAAAACTTTTAGTCTATTTTATTTTATTTATAGATAAACTTTTTGGAATTTTATACTAAAGTATAGAATATTGTAACTTTTTCCATTATTATTATTTTAAAATCACCTAATTAAAAAAAAATTACTAACTACACAAAAATTTAGTTATTTTCTTTTCAAGAAAAATTCAGTTTTATAATTTAAAGACGATTCTAATTATTTTCATTACAATCACAATTTTCTCAAATAATTTTACATGTTATTTCCCTTATTTAATCTTGTGTAATATAAGTTTAGCATTTATATTTCTGAAAAAATGAAAGTTAATACTCTTCTAAAGTTAATTTATTAATGTACTCGAAGCTGACAGCAAACTTTCAGCTGATATAATAACGATCTTTTGTTTGCTTCATTTGGAGAAGAAAAATCACCACTTTTGACATATAATGATGTAATGAATCAATGCCTGTCGATCATGTTCAGACTAATGAATATCAATTTCATGTGTCAGCGACTGTGATAAATATTGACTTTGATGAATAGGTATAGGTCAACCACAGCTGAACGTGGCATACAAGGTTCACTAATCTTAAATATGTTTCATAAGATTTACGATGTATATTTCCTTATGCTCCAATTCTATTCGAGACATTGATTTCTGTATGACTTGTAGGGCAAAGATTAAAGCAAATCTGGAATGCAGCCTGTTACAATGGAATTTTCAATTATTTTCAGACTACTCATTCAACAATTTCTCAATGCAATGAACATGTTAAAGATTGCAGAGGATCTAAATTTTTATTGATATGGAAATGAAATTTCACCATAAAAACAATACATAGAAAGTAAAAATCTGAGAAATGTTATGTTTTAATCAAAATATATATATATTTAACTTGCAAACTATTATCCTCTGGATTATTAATATAATAGAACAGTTTGTATGTTTTCTTGAAATAATAATAGTGCATTTTTTAATATCCTGGTTAGACTTTCAGTAATGGATGGCAAACTATTATCTTGTATGTTATTTGTCTATTTCAATAAAGAGAAATTATGTACATATAAGTTGATGAAGAATTGTTTTTTTCTTAATTTTTACTTTATTATTCTAATCAACCATATAGTGAGAAATTTAAACTCCCTTATCAGTTTTCCCCATTTAAACTTAAAAACGACAAAGTTTTCTGAAAATTTAATTTGTTTCATTTTTGGTTTCGGAAAAAAAAAAAATTACTTTGGCATTTATTGTTAAATTTTACAAATATATTTAGCATTAATGTGAATACATGCTGTTTTGATTCGACAACAAATAACGTTAGATTTTATGAATTATTTCCATGTGTTTTGAAATATTAATTTAAATTGTATTTTTAATCTAACCTTTTAATAATTTCACTATTTTGCATTTAAGGAGTGAAAATGCTTTCTGTTTGTTAAAAAATTTGAACATTTTTAAGTATAAAAATTTTTCTGTTGAGAATAATAACTTTTCCATAACATACTGATGCTACAAATATCAATTCGTTTTCATAAAATTTGAATCATTTAAAAAACTTTTCTACTTATATGTTTCTGCTTATTAGAAAATTCTTTTTTTTTTTTTTGCGACACTCGAATAAACATTTACGAAATTATTTTAAAATTTCTGATTGATATATTATATCTATAAAATAATTTAACTAAAAGCTTAACTATAAATAATTAACTCGAAGCTTAACTATAAATAATGAATAACTAAAAGCTTTTATCACAATAATTTTCTTCAATACTTTAATAACAAATAACAGTTAATATTATTTGCTAATTAACTAAAAAAATGAAATGGTGACAAGAATAATGAAATGATATGTATTACAGTTAACAGATTTTAAAATATTTCTATTCACTTCTATAAATGATATTGAAATAAAAAAAAATATCCTTGGATTTATATTTGTTTATATTATTATGCAAATTTAGTAAATGAATAGGAATAAAATATAAGTGTAAGGTATTATTTTGTTTTCCTTAAGCAACATGTAACTATAAGCCATATTCTTTCTAGACCTGACCTAGTAAGACATAAACGTAATAGACATAATATTTTTACATAAAGACATAAAAAATACATAAAGACATAATATTTTTAGACATAAACCTTTCTCTCTGAGAAAGGTTTCGCTGCCAAAAGATTTTTATTTATCTTCTGAATATCTGCAAACCACGGCCAATTGAATTTATAATGCAAAAATCTTCCATAATTTCTCAATAATAAGTTAATCTGTATAAATTTAATTAATATAATCTAATTATATTAATCTATATAATCAAAAAAGTTTTATAGTAGGATTTGTTAATTAACCCCCTCCCCCTCTCCCTCCAAAAAAAACTGAAATGGGGACAAGAATAATGAAACAATATGTATTACAGTTATTAGATTCTAAAAATTTCTATTCACTTCTATCAAAAATATCCTTGCATTTATATTTGTTTTATATTCTATCATGTTTTATATTATGAAAATTTATTTAATAAATAGGGATAAAATATATAAATTAGGTATTACCTTGTTTTTCCTTAAGCAACATGTAACTATAAGACATTTTATTTTTAGGGGATCTCTCAGAAAGGTTTCGCTTCCTTAAAGACGATTATTGATATACATTGTATATTGATGTTTATTAATTAAAGATAAATTCTCAATAAAAAGTTAATCTTTTGAGATTTTATATGAAAAAGTGTTATGGAATTAAACTAAAGCATCTTTACAAATGAAATAATCTCACATAACAGCAAACGATGAAGTGAAAAAGAATTTGATTTAATTTTTTTTTTTTTCAAATTTAATAATTTCTAACTTTTAAATTTTTAATGCACTTAACTTGTTAGATACAACTTTGTTTTAACTGAGAACTATATCGTCCAAGTAATTTATGTGCTTCCAACCTCCAGCATGTCTTTCATGGTGCATGTGTATATTTCAGTAAAAAAAAAAAAAAATACTATAATAAATTCATAATTTCCCAATAAAAGGAATTTTTTGTGCTTTAATATGAGAAAGTTTGATTGAATTAAACTAAAGTATATTTCAAAAGAAATAATGACAGCAAATGATGAAGTGAAAAAAAGAATTTGATATAAATAATTTTTCAAATTTAATAATTTCTAACTTTTAAATTTGCGATGTATTTAATTTGTTAGCTACAACTTTGTTTTAACTTACAGCTATATCCATTAAGTAATTCATGTGCTTTAAACTTCCAGCATGCTTTTCATGGTGCATGTGTATAAAAAAATAAGTAAAAAAAAAAGTGCAATAATTTACTGTATCCAAAAATATTTCAAAGAAACTAAATTAAAGTATCTTGAAGGTGAAATAACCACAAATAGAAGCAAACGATAAAAAAAACATGATATAAATGCAAACGATAGATAAATTAAATCCCAAATTTCTGCTTCAATGCATGCTTTTCATGGTGCATGTGTATAAAAAAAAAATAAGTAAAAAAAAAAAAAAAAAAAAAAAAGTTCAATTTACTGTATCCAAAAATATTTCAAAGAAACTAAATTAAAGTATCTTGGAGGCGAAATAACCACAAATAGAAGCAAACGATAAAAAAAAAAAAACAAGATATAAAAGCAAACAATAGACAAAGTAAATCCCAAATTTCTGAGTGACGGCCAGTGTTACAACTGTCTTTTCTTTGAGCATCGTTTCGTGCTTTCAATGTCGCTCTCCAAAAGGCTTTTATCCTGTGATGCGAGTATCCACTCATCGATCCCGGCAGCTCTTTTGTCCTGCTGTAGTTCTCACAGTAGCAAATCCTAACTACTCACAGCACACTTCTCTCAGCATTATTCCGAAAACATGCCCTCCAACGTCACCGCCTGTCGAACAAATCCACTCTTTTTTTTCCGCTGGGAATAGACTCAAAACAGCTGAAAATAGACTGCTCTTTTTTAAATGTATATATTTTAGTAGGACTGCAGCATAAATATGGACTACATTTTTTAAATAAAAGCATCTTAAAGTAAAAAAGAATACATAATGTTTGAGTGAATAAATGTAAGTAAATGGGATATTTAAAATGAAAAAAAAGGAACAATAAATTTCAATTCAGAGAAAATGCAATGAATTGCAATTAATGATCGAAGTATGTATAAATAATAACATTTCTAAGCTAGAGATAAATCTAAGGTAGCTAAAGATAGATTTATCTAAAGATATATTACAAAATGAATATATATAATATATGAATATGTATAATGTGTTTAACAGGCAGTTGAAAGATTTTTATCTAACTTTTTTTGTTCTTATCTGAAAACTTTTGTGAAAACATTAATTCTTTCATCGTCAATTATTCTAAATAATTAAATAAATATGAAAATAATACAGAATGTGTCAATGTTAAAGATATATTTATCTAATAAAGATATATTTATCTATATTAATCAAATATCAATCAGTCTTTGAGAAAATGTCCGAAAAATTCTCCTGATACTATATTGTATCAAATAAATATTACAAAATCATATAATAATAAAAGAAAAATGTACAAATAAAATAAAAGAAGTTGCATCAGCCAATTGATTCATAAATGTATAACTCATAACTTAAAATTAAATAATAAATCCTCACTAAATTAAAAAAAAAAAAATTAGTTTTGTCTTTAAACATAAATATCTAATAATATAATACAATTCTTCTGGTTGATAAGAATTGAAATAGTTTATCATATTATTTATTTTATCAAATAAATTTTTATCAGAGAAAGTTTCTTGCTATTAATATATATACACATAAGGTATATGATGTTAAAAGAAATGCGCGGAGTAAATATCTTGTATACAAGAAATATAAAAAAATATTTTAAAGTCAATTCCATTATTGCAGAAAGTCCTTTATAAATAATTTTCATTCCTTTTTTTTTTTTTTAAGTTAGAAGAAATTCACTCTCTCATACACTTTCTCTCTCACTAATTTATTCAAGTTTCATTTTCCATTTTGTTCCATCCTTGCATCAAACTAGAACAAAAAATGAAAAAAAGAATATGAAAAGAAATTTTTTCCACCGATCTACACGCTTCACCACTGACGATATTTATTCTTAAATTTACATCCTGCTAAATATCTTATATAAGAGAAATTTTTTTCTCCCATATAAAACTAAAATTAATTAACTAAATTTATTTGCAAAAACTGTATTAACATCAAGTGTCATCCATTACAAGTTTAAGAAAGAAAGATTTTCATTTCAAGTTGAAATTTTCCTCTTACGTCTGGCGCCATCTATTGGTAGATACATGCAACTTAAATCTAAAAAAAAAAAACTAAAAATAATTAATAAATTTAATTTAATTAATGAATTAATATTTGAAAAACTGTATTAATATCAAGTCTCATCCACTTCAAGTTTAAAAAATGTATTTGAACTTCAGAGGATGAATAAAATGTATTTTATTAAAGATTGAAAATTTGAACAAGATATATATAGGGAGAGTGTGAACTAATAGAAGGAATTGAATAAATAATATTATTATAGCTTCATATAGTATAAATCTAAATATGGTGAATTATTTCCATTTATATAACAATAATAATTTCCTTTTATATATCAATAATAATTTTTATTATTGTACAGAAAGATATTGTTTTTGATATCCCTTTTGAGCATAATATTTATTGATATTCTTTTTTGTATCGATAAAGGTTCACTGCTCATCAATGGCTTGCTATTTTTATTGATCACGAAACCAATAGCGACATAGGAATAGCAGTGAAGCATTCAATCGACCTCTTCGAAATATTATTTTTGGCATAAAAAACGCATTTGTTTTCCAGGAAGTATCTCTGGTACGTCTTTTTTTACTTATTATAAGGCTTTTTATATGGTACGTCTTTTTTACTTAATATGAAGGGAAGCACATACTTCTCTTCTTTCATTATGTTTAAAAGCTGATGAGTTGTCTGACAAGATGTAGGTGAATAATGGTCTTGATAAAATAATGAATGCTATAACTAATGCACACTCTTATTATAAGTAATAATAATAATTCTTGAGCTTGAAGGTGAATAAAAAAGGAACATTTTTTTCAGGATCCATCTCTGGTACGTCTTCCTGCTTATTATATGAAGGGAAACACATACTTCTCTTCTTTCATTGCAGTTAAAAGCTGATGAGTTGTGTGACACGATGTAGATGAATAATGGTCTTGATAAAATAATGAATGCTATAACTAATGCATATTCTTATTATAAGTAATAATAATAATTCTTGAGCTTGAAGGTGAATGAAAAAAGGAACATTTTTCAGGATCCATCTCTGGTACGTCTTCCTGCTTATTATATGAAGGGAAACACATACTTCTCTTCTTTCATTGCATTTAAAAGCTGATGAGTTGTGTGACACGATGTAGATGAATAATGGTCTTGATAAAATAATGAATGCTATAACTAATGCATATTCTTATTATAAGTAATAATAATAATTCTTTAGCTTGAAGGTGAATAAAAAAGGAGCATTTTTTTCATGATACATGTCTGGTACGTCTTTTTGCTTATTACATGAAGGGAAGTAAATACTTCTCTTCTTTCATTACGTTTAAAAGCTGATGAGTTGTGTGGCAAGATGTAGGGGAATAATGGCGTTGATAAAATAATGAATGATATATGAAATGCATATTCTTTTGCATGTTGATAAGTAGTAATAATAATTCCTAAGCTTGAAGATGAATAAAAATCTGTTTTAAAATATAATAAACAAATATTTCATAAACTACAGAAATAAAATATTTGAGGAAGGGAAAATTTGTTTTACACTCATGTCCATAAATTAAGGATAATGAAGTTCAGGCAAAGAAAGAGACAGAAGCAAAACAAATTTGACTTAATGTAATGATGTAATGATTTGCTTAATGATTTAACTCATGTAATTATAGAAAATTAAATCTTTTAATGTGTAATTATAATCGAAAATTTCGTGTATGACATTTCAGAAATAATGATTTTTGAGTAGAAAAATAAAACTGCTTTCTATTTCAATTTTCAAAAAAAAAATGAGAAATAATTCGAAAATCTTTCTTAAATCTAAATTAACAAATTTTTAACATCTTTAAAAATTTTTAACATCTTTACAAATTTTTAACATCTTTACAAATTTTTAACATCTTTACAAATTTTTAACAATTCTAATTTTTTAACACTTTTCATATTGATTTTCATTCGTACACATGCATAGCATAGCAATCAATATTAAAACTATCAACCTAGAATTTTTGCTTCACTAAATTCTATAAAAACTTTAAGCTACACCATCAAAGTTAAACTGTAGTAGAAAGTGTTTTTGGTTGTATGTCACTTAAATTATACAACTTATTAAATTTTGTGCCTTTTAAAATTTTTCTGGAGCCATTTTTAGACAAACAGCTCAAATCATTTCTAATTTTCCAGAAATTTAAAATACATTTCAGGTAGTTCTTCAGTAAACCTCCAGAGAAACATCCTCCCTCAAACGATAATGTTGACATACCGGAATAAATCTGTAGAAAATCTAGCAGATTTCACAATACCCCTTGCAGTGAACATAATCTCTAAAAGCATTCTATTTAACTTCCGTATCAATAAAGATTGCAAAGAACTCAAGCATGAATTCAAAGTGACTACGTTTCTAGAAGGGACCATGGATAGTTTACAAAAAGATCTCTTTTTCAGATTGTCATGCATAAGTTTCCACCTTCTTAACAACAGCGATTTGAAAACTTTCCACTAGAGAGAGATGCCATTTACAATTCTATGAAAGGAATTCTTTTTGAAAAGGATAAACCAACGCAGTACTTGACTTCACCATTTGCTTTTGTTGATGTTCCAGCCAATTCGTGGAAGGATGAACCAAATACAGAAGAATTTTCGACCAAGTACAAGCCAATTTTAGGATTTAATAAAATCCCCCAAAAAATGTGAAAAACGAATTCTAAAAGAATAATAATAATAATAAATAAAAGAATATTTAAAGATAAAATAAAATCGTTGCATAGGTGTTAACCTGCATAATATATTAAATGCTTGTCTATTATTTTTACATATTACATTTATTATGTTTACATTTATACTTATATATACATTTATAACAAGAAAGAGGTTATAAATAGATATGTAGTACATACATTTGAAATTCTTGGAAACGTCCTTGTCCTAAATCCTTGTCCTTTTCTTAACATTTACAATTAACCTCTCAAAAATTATTAAAAAAAAAACATACGCACTACGCATTTATTCAATATGTGTTAATTTCTTTGTTAATTTTAATAATTACATTTTTCTAATTTTCAATCAAACTCGGTAAAAACATTTTTTTAAAAGCATTTACTAAAAATAGAGTAGTGCAGTTCAACGCAAATTTTAAAAAATGGGTAATTAGTCATTTTTTATCAAAGGAAATCTGGTTTTATTGGGGGAAAATGGCTAAAGCTTTTAATACAGGTGAAAGAAGCAAATATTTCCCCTAAAAACCTATTCATTGTGAAATTGAATCTATTCATTGTCCTATCTATCCTATTCATTGACCCTAGTCCTTAATCCTATTCATTGTGAAATGGAATCTATTCATTGTGAAAAGGAATCTATTCATTGTGAAATGGAGTCTATTCATTGTGAATTGGAATCTATTCATTGTGAAATGGAATCTATTCATTGTGAAATGGAATCTATTCATTGTTCTATCCTATCCTATTCATTGATCCTAGTACTTGATCCTATTCATTGGGAAATTGAATCTACTACTCATTGTCCTATCTTGTCCTATTCATTGTCCTATCCTATTCTATTCATTGATCCTAGTCCTTGATCCTATTCATTGTCTCAAAACATTTAAACATGTTTTGAGTTCTTCATCATTTATACAATAAATGTTAAAACGTGCCAACATTTCTTCAAATAGCAACTTATGAGACAATAACAACTTAACGTTTAACATTTTCACATTTATAATTAATTATAGACTGTCCATTACGAATAATCTTCGTTCAATCAAAAATTAATTCTGCTGTCCAGTTAGTTCTAATGAGTATGTTTGCAAGTATTTCCATTATTTAAAATTTAAAAATTTTGGTTTTTTTAGTTTTTTACTCTTGATATTAAGTTTCTGTTTCCTAAATTACGCTTTCTAATGCAGTAGTCACTATTTTCAAAGATATTTTTGAAAAATTCCAATAAACAAAAACTAAAAGTTTTCAAACAAACTTTGAATTACATAATATCTTTCACGGTCATGCTTTACTGAGTTCAAAAAGTAAGACCAGTTTTCCATTTAAATTTCCCGTGTATATGGTTACTTTTTCCATTCGCACATTCTGTAAATAATAACACCAGCAGTTGATGAGATAAGAAATTGTAATATCATTTCATATAATCATTTGAAAATAAATAATATATACTATTTTGTCCAAAAGTAAGACCAATTTTCAATTTAAAATTTCCCGGCCATATGGTATTTAAACTTTTTTTTTTTTTTAGGTTATTGACACTGTCCTTCACGTCTGTGGGAAATTTTATGTCAAAAATTTCTCCTTATTTTCGATTCAGTGTTTTAGTGTTTACTGTTTTTAGAATAGTCTAATTTTAATTTTGCTAACAATTTGAATGTAGACCCCTCTTGATCTTGAGGTCCTAGCCTGAAAACCTAGTTAGCTTATAGAAAAATCCGGCCTTGTATATGAATAGTATAGAAATTTAAAATAAAAGCTTTTTTTTTCAAATTCATTATACTATTAATTTAACTCAAAACCTGATTATAGACAAAAACTTTTTGGTTTCATCTCCAGGTGCAAGAATAAATAAATTATTGGGTGAACCCACCATTGAGCAAGCAATATATTCCATGACAGAAACATGGCGATCTCAAATGTCCCCAATGAAATAATTGACTGTTACTGTGACTTATTGATCGTTATCGTGAAAGCAACTTACTGTTAAAATTGCAATCTCTTAAAGACAAAATAGTGATCTGTCGGAATGAGTGGTATATCGATGAAATAAAAACTGTTCACACTCTCCCTTTCCTGTTAAAACATAGTCGCTTCAATCGCAATGCCCATGATCTTCTCTAACACAGCCTTGTATCAATGTAAAGCATTGGTGGGTCGAGTTCTGTAGTAAAATTATTGGAGATCACACGTTAAGTAAGAAGAGATCTGGAGGTAATCCAGTCTGATTCAGCTTTCGACATCTACTACGGTATCGAAAAATTTGTATTCAGTGACTTTACCCGGTAACAAAGTAAATTATCATAATTAAAACATTCACCTTCATCTTGATTCTTAGTAAAAAGAATAGTCCTCTCTCTCAACCAGTTTAAATTGTGATAATTTTGGAAAACAGCCAGATAGAACACATTCATTAGCTCTACAAAGGACGATACCGAATTATAAAAACTGGATGGTTTATCTTGCTTGGACTTATCTTATTAATTAAATCTTATCTTGCCAATGGACTCTATGCTAATATGCTTTTTCAGATATGCAGTAGTTTGTCAAATTCATTGATTCGAATAAAACTGTATTCCTAATATTAATAATTGGAGCAAAAACCCTCTACCACTCTGACATCACATAATTACAGTCCCATTATCTAAAAGTTGTTTTTTGAGGAAGGGGAATACGTTGATGCAATCTAATTTCCTAGTTTTTAATTTGCAATGCTACTTTTTTTTTTTTTTTTTTTTCATTTTATCTTTTCAAATTTGCTGCGACCAACTGATTAACTGCCCCAACTTGAGCATAATCAGGGAGGTGACCAGTTACAGAAACTCAAGCTTTTTTAAATTTCATTCATAGAATTAAAGTATACAGGAATAAATCAGCCATACTAAATGTATAATTCACATAAGTTTTCATATTTCCTATACAAATACTTTGATAAAAAAAAATAATTCATGAGAATTTTTTCAAGATTTCGACTATTTCGACAGTAGTTTCGGTAAATTTTGTTAGGAAAAAAAAAACGTGAAAAACTCACAGGAATGAGGGAGAAAATTTTAACCGCAGATACAAACACTGATGACAATTAAGAATTGTGGTTTGGCAAATTGTAAAAAGAAAATTATTGTGAAAAAGATATATAAATAAAAAACTATAATGTAAAAATATAAATAAGCCTATATAAAGGTATACTATATTTGAAAGGAACAAAAATATATTTAAAAATATTACGTTTGCATTAACTTTAAAAAACTGAATATTTGAAACAATTAACTTTTTAGTTTAATATAATTACTTTCTTTACAATTTACTTTTAAATTAAAAAGCCACCAGATGGCGCCCGAAGGGAAGAAAAAGAGTTTAATTAAAAACGAACTTATTAGAATTTTTTTTTTTTTTTTTGCTAGCAACAAGGTTAAAAAAAATAATGAGTTAAGAGAAAAAAATTAGAACCCTAAGGATATATTTTTAAGTTATTTTGGTCTACCATTCATAAATATATAAGAATACATTGAAACATTTATTTTTCATGTATATAAAATTATAAAATATTCTGAAAATGTGATAAATAAGGAAACAGTATACTTTTGGGGGATGGGGGGTTAAATTGTTTTTCAAAATATAGTAGTTTCTAACGAATTATATTATTTGTTAAAAACCACAAATGTATCAATGACTATCCTTTTTTTCGGTAAAATTAATTATGGAGAGTTAAAAAGCTCTTAACAAGTTTAAAATTTAAGTAGATGAGCAATATTTCTAATTAAAATAGCTCTTAACAAGTTTAAAAATTATGTAATATTAGAAAAAGCACCACAAAAAGTTATACACACACGGAATAACGCAAAGTTAAGAATTGTCTACCTTGATGGTTCTTCTGATAAAATGTCTCATTGTTATAACTATACAAGAACCATACTCATTAAAGTATAAATTAATGACAACATTATATATTATGACATGACAACAACAATACATGGTACCAAACTGCTCGTACTAGTTATGACAAAGGACTACAGGGATACAATAATGACATGACACAACGATACATGGTAACAAACTGTTCGTACTAGTTATGACAAAGGACTGCAAAGGACTACATTATATATTAATGACATGACAATAACGATACATGGTACCAAACTGATCGTACTAGTTATTACAAATGACTAAATGGATGAAAAAAATATTAGCGCATGTTAAACAGAAAAATATAACTGGATGAAACGAGTGTGTGAATATAAGGATAGAAGGATAGAATATATAATATCTAGGAGATACATATACATATAAAAGACAGAATATATTATCATATATCCTATCTTTTCTAATTATATACGAATATCATTTTGTTCGTATATTTAATTATTATTGTTCTACTGAAATACATTCTAATATGTGTTCCTTTCTCATCATACAAGAATACGATTTTGTTATAGAATCCTTTCTAACCATCTATGAATACAATTTTATTTTAGAATCTTTTTTAATCATTTATGAATACGATTTTGTTCTATCATAGTATTTGAGAAGTCAGTCAAATTTAAACAATGTAATAAAAGAATTATATGGATCACAAAAAATTGGAGAATACAGTGTCTAGATCTGAATAGTGGCTGCTTCCACAATTCTTTGCAGTCAATTGTTGTTTCGTTTCTGCCACATTTAAAACAAATATGGAATAGTTGACCTCAAGAGCACTAAATAAGATGTCTCTTTTGTATTTCTCCTTCTTAATATTCTCATCCCCATCGAAATACAAAATGGGTATATTTTTAATGCTATCAAATTTTCACTTTATCATCTGAGACGAAATGTTTTTAAAAACGAAACTATTTGACACTATCTTCTTTTTAAATATCTATCGTATCTATTAAGTTTCAGTAATTTTTTTTTATTTTTTCTTCCAATATTCTAAGAATATATATTTGCAGGCAGCAATAACTCCTTAAAAATTTTTTTTTTTTGTCATCGATTAAATTAATACAGTACGGCTTACGAATTTTTTTTTTTTAGCGTTTTATTTCTACATTATTACATTATTACATTTCCAAGTGCGGAGAGACAACAAACAATCTTCTTAAAGAAATTTATCTATAGCAGAAGAATACTTGGGGAATTCTCTATGCAGTCAAGAAGGAAAAAATTGTTAGTAACGATTGAAGTTAAAAATTTTTATCCCCAACGCTATTTCTCCGGAATCTAAATATGAAAGAAAGGTACAAATTTTATCTTTCTTTTATCCATCAGTTGTTTTTAAGCGAGAAAAATCCTACACGGGTCTCTGGAGGAATTTATTGTCTTTTAATTGCTAGAGAAAGCTTTTCGCCTTACAAACAGCGGCTTGTGATTTACGAATAATGCAACCACATCATAAACTGCGAAAAATTTTTCTATTATTATTTTATTTTTATTCATTTTTCCTCGTGATTTTTTTTTTTTTTTTCGGAGTATTCGAGGATTAGCGAACATATTCTTATTCATTTGAAACCTCGCATGATTTTTTAAAATCACTTGAGACTAGGATATTTTTTTAAAAGTTATGAAAACAGTTCGTTTAATCCTCCAACAAAAATTTGTCGAGTTTTAAAAATGTGTTTCTAAAAAGATTCATCTTCTTCAAAGATTCATATTTCTTTTTTTCCCTTCTTTTAGTAATCTCACATCTTTAATACCCAGAGTTTAATAAAAAGTCAATATTTTTAACGCTCCCATGATATTTGTCATTAAGGTTATTTTTTTAAATTTATCATTAAGTCTTCAATGATAAAAACTTGCAGTTGGTGTTCCATAGTAAAATTTAAAATATTTTAGTACCAGAATTTCGGATTATGGCCCGAGCTAAATTGAGAAAGCTATTTTTATTATTACACTTCACACAAATTTTTAGTTTCTTCTTTTTTTTTTTTTTTTTTTTTTTCGATTAAATGATTAGAATATTTTTATATTTGGACATTTTTAATTATCCTTAAAATAAATCTAATCGAAATTTACTGAAAACTTATGAAAAAAAGTGTGTTATTCCTGTATTGATAATCAGCTCAACTCTACAGTATAAAAATCTATTTTTAAGAATATGCACTTGAATATTTTTTTTTCAACCTCTTAATCTCACTTTCTAAGACCTGCAAATTAAATAACTTGAAAAACAAAATTCGTGGCAAAAATCAATGTCGCATATTGTACGTATTCTCGTTGATTATTTGGGTACCTTGTTAATAATTTTCATGTGCATTTTTTTTAAATTAAAGTTTATATATTTATTTATTTCAGTAAAATATTGAAAAATTGTTAATGCGATATAAACGCAATTACAAAAATATCTCTTCTTTATATTTTTATTCATTTCTTATGTTTACAAAGATTAAGTATTGTGTATTCTAAGTTGATGTTGCGTATGATCCCTATATCTGTCTTATAAAGATAGAATATATGATATCTAGGACACACATATACAGTAGAACCTCCTGTAAGTCGAACTTCAAGGGAGACGCCAAATAATTCGAGTTATAGAGTTTTCGACTTATGGAGGATTTCGACTTACGCGGATTTTGTAAAGGAAATATTCATGACTGTAGAGGTCTAGATTCTTTTTCTAACTTATTTCGAGTTAGAGAGGTAAAATAAATAAAAATTCAAGTTACAGAGGTAATAAACATGTTTATTTGCAACTTAAAAGTTACATTATGTATTACAATAAAAAATAAAAAACAATTCCGAAACAACCTTAAAATTAAAATATTATGCATTAAAAAAGTCAGTTCTTATTATTTATTTATTTATTTTATTTATTTATTTATTTATTTTTTTGCTTTAGACAATTCGATCGTTCTCTATCTAATAGCATTATCTAAGCTATAAAGAGCAGAAAATTCTTTTTCTTCCGAGTTGCTATTTCATAGAATTGGTTATTCTATTTACTATATACTAATACATTGTTTTCAAGAAACAATGACGTGCATTGTCGGCAACCTTAAAGTCGGTAACTTATTTTTCTTCGAGCTATAGAGATAATTAGTTTCAAATGATCGAGTTGTAAAGGTTGTAAAAAAGATTGTAAAATCAAACATTGCTAATGTTCGAGAACAGAGGTCCAATTTTTTTGTTTCGAGTTACGGAGGGAAAATATATACCAAAAAAATTGACTAATTATTTCGACTTATAGAGGGTTGAAATTTCGAGTAATGGATTTTTTGGGGCTCGAAGGGAAGGGAACAAAAAAATTTTTTCGAGTTGTGGAGGTTTTCGACTTATCGAAATTCGACTTAAAGATGTTCTACTG